>VYZT01060132.1:0-41205 GCA_013400735.1 Pomatostomus ruficeps | reverse complement strand
TCTCTACAGCTGCCTGAAAGGAGTCTGTGGCAAAGTGGGTGTCAGTCTCTGCACAAGTAACAAGTGACAGGACAAGAGGAAACAATCTCAGGTTGTGCCAGGGGAGGTTTAATTTGGATATTAGGTAAAACTTCTTCGCCAAACATGTTGTCAAGCATTGGAACAGATTGCCCAGGTAAGTGATTGAGTCACCAGCCCTGAAGGTATTTAAAAGACATGTGGACCTGCTTTAGTGGCAGACTCAGAGGTATTAGGTGTACAGTTGGATGTGATCTGAAGGGCCTTTCAAACCTAAATGATTCTATACTTCTATATGGATTGATTTGACTGAAAGGTTTTGAACATCTCATTAACACAAACCCTGCCAAATGTTCCTGGTAATCTCAGAGAAAATAAATAATAACTTTATCACAATTATTAACTTATTCACTATTTCTTGGGAGTTTTCAACATTTTTGTGGTATGGAAATGCAATAACACCTGTCCTAAGGAATTGGAAGTTACTCAGAAACAAATCCGATAATAATTTGATAAGGAAATCTATAGTGCTTTCAACATATTAATATCAAGTAATTCTTCCTACATCATTAAAATTTAATGAAGTTCAATTAAATATGAGAACAGGTTAATGAATCTTTGATGTGCAATTGTCAAATTGCATAAAACATCCGGCCAAAAACATCTATACTGAACTCTCTTGTTACACAGTTGCTCAGCTGAGGTCTAATATATGCAGTAGATTCAGCCTTAATTACTAATTGCATAAATGTTCACAGAGGGAGACCAAGCTTCAGACATCCAAATTTGCAGGGAAAAAATGAGGGCAAGGAAACTATCACCTGAGTGTTTCCATTATGAAAATTATATGTAATATGTCTTTATGCTGCTCATTATTTTCTAATTGAAAAGGTTTTTCTTCATTTTGAAGTCTCTAACATTTTTTTGTGAAGTCCTTTCTTTTGTAAAATTTGCCTTTGTCAAAATCGTCAAAACCAAACCTATTCATAATATCCAGTGTCAATGTATATTTAAATTAGGAGTTTGTGTACTCCTTTTTTTCTGTAATGCAACAGAAATTCCTTGCTGCAATTCAAGTCCATCTCATCTCTGCAACAGGTGCGGTTTATATAGGTTACAAATCCAAAATGCAGTTAAGCACAAAAAGATGTAAAAGTGATTATGGATCTAATGAAATCCCACATTCCTGAAAGAAGTGACTTATTCTATTGGGAGAACTGCAGGCTTATCGAGTATGCAATGGGGTTTCCATTTTTTTTTTTGTTTTCCATTTTTTCCATATCATTCATCTCCCTCAGTGTTTTTCTGCCTGTTAACACAGCACAGAATCTATAACACTACCAACCTTAACTACAAAGGCATTGAGAGAGTATATAACCACACAGACCAAGGTGATGTCCTGTATTTGGAAAAAAAATTGCCAGAATTTTAATGGGCAACTCCTTTACAAGAGTTTCCAAGCACTAGCAAATGACATATGAGTTACACAAAGAGGGCAGAAAAGGGAGCTCTGGATCAGAGGAAATGGTTCCATGAACAAGAATATAAAGCTATGGGAAGGCCTTCTGCAGCCAGATGTACAGGTGTACCAGGTTATTGCTGATCAAATTCTCACTGACAGTTTTAGAAACTGAGAGAATTGAAGAAAGTCCAGTCTTGTGGTATTGTAAGAGGTAGTACAAAAGCAAACTTTCAAAGGATTTTTCCAAGGAGGTCCCTAGCTCAAATAAAATTGATGTGTTTTCTTCCACGCAACAACAGAAGCTGCTACAGAGAGCTGTATCCTGTGACTGTAACAGTGGCAAAAGTGAAAGAAGGCTCTGATACACTAAATTTACTGGTTTTTAAAAAAGAATTTACCTAAAAAATAGCCTNTCCATCTGCAATATCAAAATGTTGTCTTTTGGTTATCTCTGGGAAGAAGTTTTTTTTGGAAGAAAGCCTCAAACAAACCTGATCACTGCCTGGGGCAAGGAGACTTGCAGAGGGTAAGGCTGGATTTTCGTCACATTCAATGACACAAAGTTAGGAAAGGAACAACAACCAAAGTGACTAGCTTTTCCTCTTTCTTAACAGTTTTAATGAAAAGCCAGAAAACATTTTTCTCACACACCAGCACAAAGAGCTGCTTTGTGATACTGGATGTTAATTGTTACTTTGATTGGGATAAGTACATAAAGCAGATGTTTTTGAAAATTATTTATTGCCTGATTTTTCACTCTTCATATAAATATTTTCTGAGCAATTTTTACTTCAGCACTTATTTACTGTTACTTCTATTTTTATCATAATTTTGTGAAACACTAAAACTTCTCTAAACACACTAACCCTTTCTCGCATATCAACCAAAAATTAATAAAAACATGCCAAAGGCAACTTCTTTTTAACTTCCATCCAGTCTCTCATTACCATTCCCCTTCTCATCTCCTCCTTCATTTGGATGCTTGGATCAGGGAGAGACTTGCTCCAAGGCTTACTTCATAGGTAACAGGCATTTGTTCATTTTAATGACTGTCACTTTCTCAACATGAATACAAGAAAGGCTTTACTCCTTAATTCAAATAATGGTCCAAGCATTATGAAAATAAGTTACATGTAAAGTATTTCATGCTGGGCATATAATGGACTTGAAAACAGAAATTATTTTCAGTCCTGCTCACAATTTCTTATCACTGTCTGTTGGAAGATGTGCTAGTCAGGGAGCACATTTTCATCTAGTGAAAAGGTGAAGATGAAAATGCAGAAGCACTAGTCCTGGATGAGGCCAAACCAAACATTTTTTGACATTTCTCATAAAACTGGAACTTCTTGGGCCTTTGGCAAAATCAATGCCTCAGTTAAATCAACATTCCTGTCAGTTCTGCTTTGAGTAGCTTCTCCAGATTCTTAAGGTTCTGGGGACATCCCGACTTTCATAGTCTTTCATCTCTGACAGACCCTCCTGGCTCAGTTATCAGGACCCAGAGCTTCTGTTTTGCGTCATCAGATAGCATCTCGTCAAAGATCGAATTTAGACTAACATTACATTCACAGTGCATCTATTGCCCTCTCAGTGTTATCAGTGTGTTCTTGTCTTAGCCCGTATTTGTATTTGCATAAGGAGGTAGAATTAAGGGGGAAAAAAGCTTAGTTTTAACATTCACCACTGCAAAAGACCTGTAGTGTCACAAAATGCTTGCTTAACATCAGCAAACACATGTAAAATGCCACTGAATATTCTTGTTCTGCTATTACGGGATATTGTTATGCTAGCAATGACCTTTCATGGATTTGTATCAAATTAGTGTGGTGTTCTGGGAGCTGAATCACTGCTTGAGATTTGGAATCTAATAGCAAAATGATGGAAGTCAAATAATCCTGAGCTTCCGTCCTGGATTAACTGCAAGAAGCCAAATGTGCTCCCTCTTTGCATCCAAGAAAATGTTGTAGTTAGGACTATCTGACAGTTTCACCCACCACAGCTATAGTCAGGGAGCTAGCCAGTTCCTTGGGAAGTAGGGAGGAGTTTGGTGTTTCTTCCTACAAAACTGGATTTTGACATATCCCTCTGCCCGGTCTTCCAGGATGAGATTGTCCCAAGGCTTCCACCATCAAAGT
Source organism: Pomatostomus ruficeps (assembly GCA_013400735.1). Classification (NCBI taxonomy): domain Eukaryota; kingdom Metazoa; phylum Chordata; class Aves; order Passeriformes; family Timaliidae; genus Pomatostomus; species Pomatostomus ruficeps. The sequence continues at coordinate 37,590 of VYZT01060132.1, read as the reverse complement.
ACCAGTGCCAGTGACCTAAGCCAGGTTCTCACTGTCCAAGACAAACCTCACATTTGAACAGCAAGTCCCCACCCTGTCCTCAGAAGAACACAGAGACTGGCCTTACACGTTGTCCCTGGGGCTTAGCTTGCCAGCAACTCAGCATCAGTAAGAAAAAAACACAGCTGAAGATTCACAGTTGTCCTAAACATTCTCCTCAAGGTCTCTTCTTTCCCCCACTTTCTTTTTTGCTTTGCCTAGAGAGCTACCAATTTTTAAATTCTCCCTTACAAGACAGTTAGCAAGTAATATTTGAAAACACTTGCAGGGGAAGAAAACACCAAACCAAACATAACTCTTTAATAAAGAGTTGACCTGTGGATATATTAAGAACAAGAGCAAACAAAGTGGAATAGCTGTCTGTATTTTGCCCAGTTTCTAAGCAGGTTATCAAGCAAGATTTTGAGAGCATCTAAAAGAAGAGATATATTTGAGGCACCAGGATCACACCACCAAATCTTGCCAAATTATGGTCATAAAAATGTAGCTTTGCATGCAAAGTGGGGCAGACACTCACCTGAGTGGGAATGTTGCAGCTTTATTAGCAGAAATTCAATTTTTATCACCCATTGCACACCACCAAGTTTCACTGTAAACAACCCTGAAAGGCAAGTTTAATTTCATTTCGTGTTCCCTATAAGTTCAGGAACAGAGAGTATCAAGAAATTTAATGCATAACCTTGTCTTTTTCATATCATTATAGTTGTCTCTCTCAGTTTCCCCTCCAGTTCTGCAGTCCTATACCTTCTATTTCTCCTTGTCAAGGTATTTCCAAAGAGATAAAGCTGGACAGCAGAGAAGAGACAGAAAGCATGAAGTAAATTATAGGTTATTTTAATCTGGTCTCTCTGATGGCTAAAATATGATCTTTACAGAAGTGACATAATTGTTTGATGTCACAGAACCCTCCCTTTATTCACACTGTGTTTCACTGTTTATTTTCAGTGAGTTTCAGAGGTTTGTACTCTGTGTATCTGGATAAAACCCTCAAGTTGCTTGTACACTCATATTTACCAATAATCACCCTGCTGGAAGACCCTGTAGCTGGCATGTTTGGCAGGTATTTATTTACTTTTCTCTCTGTTAACCCTTCTAAATAGACTTGATTAACCTGGCAGACATAATACATAAAATTTTATATTTTTAAAATATTTTCCATTATTAATTCAACACATTTGTTATGCCACTTTATCCCTGCCCAAATGATTGATGCATGTCTGGCACAAATTCTGATCAGAGGTGCTTGTCCCACTGTGCTATTTTCTCAATTGCATGTCTGCATCTCAGCAGCAAGGCCAGGCAGGACACTGTGTGTCCCAGAGAACAGCCCCATCCTGCAGATGGTCACAGTTCCCAGTGGCAGTGCAGAGCCATGGGATTAGAGAAGGGGATTGCAAGGCAATGTGGAGAAAGGATGTTGCTCTTTTTTCAGTCTTAAATGAGAAATAACTCTGTATCTGAAACTGACACCCAAGAAAGCAGAGAAAATAAAGTGAGTGTCTCTTAGCAGCCTCCATCACACAGAGTTAGCAAGAATGTGTGAAGGGTATGGAATTACCAAGGCTAAACCAGGGCTGATCCATTAGAGCTGATCTGGTAGCTGTTCTGAATCAGTGGTTTGGTCACTAAAGAAACACCATGAAAGACCTTGGCAAAATCAGGGTTTAATATGAATTTGTGAAAATGCAACTTTACAGAGTTCAATGGCAAGATTTACTCTATTACTTACTACACAGGTTAAAGCATATAAAGGAAGATCAAATTAGAAGCAATTTGGAATTATTTACATGGACGCCAGGAATGCAAAATGGAGTAAGGGTGCAAAGGTTATGGAAGTAGATAAGGGTGAAAAAGGGTTTAGCAGTACTTAATCACTGAGTACTTTAACATTCACAGAGTGATTCAATGGGGTTTACTATAATTATAGCAATGACTTAGTTTTAGATTTGAGATAGAAACATTCATACCATAACCAATTCACACACACACAAAGTTCAAATGATGTATACACCTATTTCTCTGGGTGTAAAAATACCTATAAAAAATTACTCTTGGGTTCAGTGAAATACTCACATCAAATCCCTTTGTTTTTCCCAACAGGCAAGGGTTGCACCCTGAGGAGTGTGGAGAAATGTGGGGGTGATGAGTATAAGTTTAGGCCTTGTTTTCAGCTATGGTTCTTCAAATGTTGCAAGCTTGAGAGTTTGTGAGCTCTGAGAGGTCTCCCACCCAGAGAGAGGTGCTGGCAGAGCCTGCTGCAGTCCAGAAGAGCTCGAAGGGGTTCTCTGAGGGCTGCTGTTTATAAGGTCGCAAGATGACTGGCTTTGTCATCAGTACATTTCCATCCTGGCCGTAACCCAAGTCAGTAACCACTAGGCTTTTTTCCCAAAGTGCAGTAACAATGGTGCCGTTCCACCAGAACTAGAATTCACAATGGTACTGTTCCACTACCAGACTAGAATTCAGGTAAATTCTTTACCAAGGCTATACAGAATTGCTTATCCTTTGTTTCCCACCTTGACTGGGCATCTGATGTTTCTGGTTATACCCACCTCTACCATTCAAGATCTCCTGGTACAATCAGGGGGCACCTCACAGCTCAGCTGGTAAGGTCCAGGAATGCTTCACTGCTCAGACAGTTTGGTCAAGGCTTATCAGGAGCTTCTGAAATCAGACCCAAGGACAATCCCATCCAAAGGTGCGGAATATGGTCACTGCTTGCTGGAGAAGCTTGGAGAGAAAGACACATGCAGCGAGCAGTCATGTGCATGCCCAGAGGCTGTCAGGATGTACAGCTGGTAATCAGGTTTCTCATGTTTCCTTCTAGTCTACCCTTTTAATATTTCTTGCCTAGAGCTTAATTTCTCCTTTTTCCTTCCTGATTTTCATTTTTTCTGCTTTTCTGCTCTTTATGCTTTGTTTACTCTTTCTTGAAGAGTAAACCCTGCAATCTCTCTTTCTTTTCAGCAATTTTCATCTTCCTTACAGACACAATAGAAAATACCTCAGCCTCTGTATTTTCAATGTAGGGTTTGTCAATCATATTTTTCTTAAAACAAACCATTCAGTAATGTAGAAATGAGAGCATTTCAAACCTGGAAGGACACGTAAAGCAAATATGTGAGCTCTGAAACTCTCAATCACTGCTTGCATTTTAATGTTTTGTGATCTGCAGTATCATGCACAGTATTTTTCAAAGTTATGTGTAATGAAGGTGACCTTTTCACTTCTCAGAAAAAATCCCTAAATAATTAATTATCTGTCTGGTGCAAACATCAATAAACATGGTCATAATTTCTTGAGCTTTCTGACAGCAGTGGGGGAAAAGCATCACTTTTGGGTCTCATGAACTTTGCTGAAGCTGGCCTTCTTTGGATTCACAATGCTCTCTTGTGGCCAGATCAGGCATATACAAGACAATAATTTGCTACCCTGAGCTCTGTAGTTTTTTTAGCCAGTACAGTCATTCTCAAATTGTCATAAAATATTACAAATGTCAAAATATACCAAAACAGATGTTTTAGAGAAGTGTGTTTTCTTTTTTTTTTTCACCACTGGGAAAATTATCTAAGTTGTTCATTTATCAAAAACAGCTTCCAAATACTTAACTGTTTGAAAAACGTGTAGAGAAAAGAAAAAGATTACTCCTGACATTGAAAGAATAATTTGAGTTTTCTTTAGCCAATATTAATTTTTATCATGGATTTTTTAAGTCTATCTTTCATAGGTTTTCACAGTATCACAGAATAGTTTGGGTTGGTTGTTCAAAGTCCAATCCAACCGAGCCTTGAACGCTTCCAGGGGTAGGGCACCCACAGTGTCTCTGAGCAACCTGTTCCAGTGCCTCACCATCCTCACAGTAAAGAATTTCTTCCTTGTATCTAGTCTAAACCTACCTTCTTTTAGTTTAAAGCCATTACCCTATATCCTGTCACCATATGTCCTTGCATAAAGTCCTTCCCCATCTTTCTTATATTACCTTTAGGTGCTGGAAAGTTGCTATAAGGTCTCCCTGGAACCTTCTCTTCTCCAGTCTGAATAATCCCAAGTCTCTCAGCCTGGTTTCATAGGAGAGCTGCTCCAGCTCTCTGATAATTTTCATGGCTCTGGGTTCCCTCAGGATCCACAGATATGTCTCATCAGGTACCATGGACTTGTGCACCTTCAGGCTCCTTACATGGTCTCGAACCTGATCTCCTACAATGGGACCTGATACATTCTCACAGTCCCTGCCTTCACCTTCTGTGACTTGGGCAATGTGGCTGGAGCACTTGCTGGTGAAGACTGAGGCAAAAAGTCATGGAATACTTCTCCATATGCCAGGTAACCAGGTCTCCTACTTCCTTTCGGAGAGGGACCACATTTTTCCTTTATTCACCAACATACTTATAGAAGCTTCTCTTGTTGCCCTCAATATCCCTGGCCAGATTTAACTCTGTTAGGGCTTTAGCTTTCCTAACCTGATCCCTGGCTGCTAGGACAATTCCTTTGCATTCCTCCCAGGCTACCTCTCCTTGCTTCTATCCCCTGTAGGCTTCCTTTTTGTGTCTGAGTTTGTCCAGGAGTTCATTTTTCATCTACACAGGACTCCTGGAATTTTGCCTGACTTCCTTTTTGTTGGGATGCATCACTCCTGAGTTTGGAGATGATCCTTGAATATCATCCAGCCTTCTTGGCCTCCTCTTCCATCCAGGGCTTTATCCCATGGTACTGTACCAGGCAGATCCCTGAAGAGGCCAAAGTATGCCTTCCTAAAGTCCAGGTTATATGACCTGAGCTATCACATTTCAAATATATCACTGTCTCCTTGAGAATTGCAGGCTCAATACTAAAAAATAAATGAACTGAGGAAAATCATTCATCCTGCCAGCGTGTGCTCAGCCCAGACCTACCTCCATGCTCCTCCAATTCAAATGTGCACTAGCAAGGTTTTCAGACCTCCATTTCCTTGAGCAATAAGGTGGGATACAAGAGTGCACACGAGGCAGACTCAGCAGGGCTGAAGGCAGGTTAGTACCACAGAACAACACTCTGGTGGCACTCATGTCCCCATGATGAGACACAGCAGTGTTCCACTCCATCCTGCAGTAGGGGCTGCTCTCGTCCCCTTCACAGAACCACCCGGCTCTTCACAGCGCTCCCCTTTGGAGTTATCCAATTGACTGTCTCATTAATCTCAGATGAAGAGAAAGGTGGGCAATAAACTGCCATTGTGCCCAAGAACACACCCAAATCAAATTAATTGGTGGGAAATACCTTCTCTGTTCCTCTGCAATGGGGCAATACACTCAGGAAGAAAATGCTAAAGCCTGCAGGAGGGTGGTATCTCACCCCGTCTTCATTTCTGCCTAATTAAACATACACCATAAAATCTTCCACATGTACGTAATACTAGCAAGGGTGCCTGAGTTCTCAAAATCTTGCAAAATCGTTGAGTCACAGGCCTTCACAAGGAAGAGAAAAATATTGTTGGTGAAGTTCAATTATTCATTTAATCAGTAAAAATATGTAATTACGGAGGCATAACTTAAGAAGAATCTCTCAATTAGGCTATAACAATTTTGTATTTACCAGATTCAACATCATCCATAAGCTAGGAAAAAATATACATAAGGAATTAATGAAGGAAAACCAAAATCAAGAGAAGAAAAGACTGAACTGAACACCTAGTTATTACTAATTAGCATCTCTCACTGATTTAGGCATTTTGCCTTAAAAAAATCTAATTTTATTTCACTGGTTTTATTAGTGCTGTAAAGATAACTGCTCAAAGGAAACATAAAATAAAATATATCAAGTACAGTATTTAAGCCTGCTTCATATCCAGTTTTCAAAGAGAAAATTCAAGGACAAAATTTTTCTCTTCCTTATGTTGTTCTCTTCCTGCTAAATTTGGATTGTCCTCCAAATATTTTAGAGTTTGTATATAACCTTGACAGTCTTCCTTTCTTTTACTGTATAGGTAATTTTAGCATGACTTTTGAACAGTTGGTGAATAATTGCCTTGTAAAATAAAGAAACAGAAAACTAACCCATAAGAAGATTTTCATTTTTACAGACACTAGTCAAATTACTAAAAATAAAACAGAGGATAAAACTTAAAATCCTTCCTTGAGATTATTATGTCTTTGCAGTACCAAAATCCTACTTTTAAAGAGCAGATATACTTATTTCAAAGACACTTTAACCTTCTATCAGCTTGTATAATTAAAAAACATGCTACAGAGTGTTAAGTGAAGAACATAAAAATATTTTGTTTAATAATTTAGTGGTTAGCTTTTTATAGCATCATTAAAAATATTTCTTTTTATGTTACATGCTAAATATGCTCACATATACTAGATAACTTTAAACATCTTGAAATCGGAAGATATAATTCTTAGCTCAGTACAGAGAACTATGCACATAAACACCAGAAACTGGATGGATGAAGCAGTTTATTTTTTTTCTCTTAATCTCCTTGTTTTTCAAGCTTCTGGCAAGCCATAATTCATTTCTATCACAAAGACACAAGAATTATGCAATCACTTTTTATGTATAAATATCATATGTGAGTGTGCATATCTGCCACAATGCCTCCAGTGGGGGCACCGGGCGACCGCTCGCGGTTCCAGGGACTGGTCGGGCTACTTCAAAGGCACGGGAGGGCTGGCGAAGCTCCAGGAAGGTTTCACCCAACCCACCAATAGTACAGGCGTGCCAAAGAAGGAGAGACGAAGCGGAGGGGCTTCCCAGATGGTTTATTCGGCACCGGGGTTGTGCCAGGGAAGTACTGGCACAGCATGTTACAGTTACATAAATACCGACACAAGGGGGTGAGGGAGGGTACAAACATCCTATGGGGAAGGAATGCAAGGTTTGAATTTGGCGGGCTTTGTACAGGACTGCGAAATACAGAGCCCTCCAAGGGGGAAAACCAGATACCGAGGCGGGGGGGAGGGGGCAACAGTGCCTGGCCATGAGAAAACCCAAAACCTGGCCAACAGCACACTGCAACACATATCGTATAATTTTTGCTTATAGTATACACAATTAAATTTGACAGATAGAACAAGCCCTAATGAACTCCGTTCCTAAAATTTAAACAGAAAAAGAATGCAGCTAGTTGGATGAGAATGGCTTTCTTAGTACCTTTACTGACAGCATGAAGTTTGATGTCTCAAAAACTCATCCAGAAATCTACTGCCAAGAGGAATGTTATGGAATTTTCAGCCATGGAGATGCTGTAGTTGGAACTCACTGCTTATTTAACGCCAGCAAAGGAAGCAAAGGAAGTAATTTGAAAAACTAGACTTCACCATTTCTGCTTTCCATGATGCTGCTTTTTTTTTTTCCCTGGAGGAATCATATTTGTAAACTATTGCCACATCTGTGCCATTCATATGTCAATTCTTGGAACAGAGCAGTGAATTCATTAAGATTATGAGATATTTTTAAGAGAAACCTTACCAAAAAAATTATTTTTACTGTATCAATATGTTGAAATGTCAATATTACATTAGATTAGTCACTGAACCAACTTTTCTGCTAAGATTTACACTCAGGTCTTTCAATACAGTTCTGTGTTGCGTTGTCTTTTGGTGCGGGTGAGCAGCTGCTCCTGTCACATGCTGAAGCAGGTGTGAGCTTTAATACAGTAAATCATCTTTTTGCCTCTAACTTTGCAGAAGGCCTGTTCAGGTTTCTTTTTGACCTAGCTGACTTAAAAAATGCACCCATATTTCTACACTTCTTGTAGTTCCTCTTGGTTTTATTCTTTGGTGTTCGTTTAGCTCGCTGTTAAAAACAAAATTGGTAGATAGCTTTCAAAGAACGCTTTATGAAAGGCAGGAACATATCAACGCTGGTATTAATATGAGAGAGATCTAAGTGGTTCCTTAGCATTTCAAACAAGAAAATTTCAGAAATGTTCTGTTTGGCTCTCTGGGCTAGAGAACCAATAAAATCTATGGGGTTTTTGGTTTTGGTTTTGTGGTGGAGTTTTTCTGTTGGTTGGTTGGTTTGTTGGTTGGGTTTTGGTTGTTTTTTTTAGGTTTGGGGGGGGGGGGGGGGGTTTGGTTGGTTGGGGGGGGTTTTTTTGGGGTTTTTTTTCTGAAAGCAAGGCAACCAGAAGGAAATACATTAAATTGCAGTGCAAGAAATCTGGAGGTATCAGAGCCTGGGGTTGATGCAGTGTGTTGAATACATTGATAAATCAGTGTACAGCTGTGATGCCACTACACACAACCTGAAGACTTCATTGGAAAAACTCTACAAAATATTACAAAATTCATACAATACTCTAATGAACAAGGAAAGAAAGTCTCAGGCTCCACAGTATGTGACCACAGCATGTACTTTAACCCAGTCTAACTCACCCTCTGATAACCCCTTCTCTAGAGCTGCTGGCAGAAAGCATGAGTGGGAACAGACAGCAAACACTACTGCACTTCCACTATTACCAAATAAATTGAAGCTTTAAAAACAAATTGCTCTCTGCTCAAAAGCACAAATGGACAAGGCTTCTTCTTGGGAGTCTTACATCCTTCAATCTTGTGGAAGAAGAGGATCACTCTTAAGACAGCAAAAGCGTTTGAGAGTTATATGGCATTTCCTGAGTCTTACCCAGAGGTGTACTGATAGACCTCACTAAAGGCTGGCAGCAAACCTAAATTTCTGTGTATCACAATGGAAGCTTAGAAGAAAATTCGGAGGAGTACAAAGTAACAGCTAAGAAAGGATACTGAGCTTTAAATTGTAGTTTCTGGCAACCTAAAGTAGAGGAGCTATAGTTACACTACACTATAGCTATAGTACACCTATGTACATTATACAACCTTTTTCCTTCAGAATTTTGGATAATGTTACAGCAATAATATAAACCAATGAACATTTCCATTTTATATGTGTTGGTTTTTTATATTAGTGGGATTTACACTTGTTTTTTCTCAAAGTAGAAAGTCACACAGGCAGATAGTGAGAAAATCTAAGTTTTAGTCATCTCTCTGCATTGTGAACAACAGCAAAACTTTATGAGTGATTTATGAATTTAAATCATATAGATATTGTTGAGTAGCTTAAAAAGCTTTATTTTTTTCACCATTCTTTTACTAGTTTTGTAGCAGAACATTTGTTCCAAATTTTATACATAAATATGTGATTGGTAAATGTGATTCATTTGTCTCTCTTATTGGAAGGAAGCTTAAAATGTAAAACAATGGTCCCAATAAATATTAATTCAAGGTGGCCAATGGGACAGGCAGATAAGAAAATACTGCTCTTAAAAATTAACATATTTGCTTTGTATCTCTTCGAGGTTTTGGTCTAGAATAAAAGGCTTCCAAACAGAAAGTTACTTTTCTATAGTGAACACATGGAAATTATGAAAATGTGAATGAAAAAGCAAAATGCATCAGTTCTGTATATCAATGTTAATGGATGAAGTATTTTATGAGTCGTAAGTCTTTTCAGACATATCAAACTGTGCTAAAGATTAACTGATTTTCCAAAGTTTAGGCAGAAGTTGTTGTATATCAGAATCAAAAGATTGCTGGCAGTATGCTGGCAGATACAGTCATATCTTGTTTTCATAACATTAAATGCAGGGCTCCAAACAGGAGAAAGATCAGTTGCAACAGTGTACTCTTTGTTTCACAGTCTTACTGTTTATGAGATACCATTTTCAGCAAAAAAATATTTGTCTTTTTCTTCTTCATCATAACAGATAGTGGCACATGAGTCTTTGTTGGAACTTTTAGGGGAGCAATTTTGGATTTCCTCTTAGCTTAGAATAAATGAATCTAAAAGAACTGCCAATCATAGGCACAGTGGCTATATTTTAGAAAATTCACCCAATACACCCCTCTGCTACAGCAGCTTAGATATAGTCTCCTTACCTTCTTTTTTTACACTCCTAGGTATAAAATAGGACAGATTTCCCAAGTGTGATGAGTTATCACAGTCCCACAGACATTACACGATTTGGAATTAATTCATGCCTGAGTACTCTGGAACTGCAAAATTCATTTCATGTAATGTAAAAGCTGAGAAGCACAATTTACCTGGAGTCAAACTATTAACAATGTGATATGCATTCTCTCTTTTGTCCTTAGAAAATTTCACATATAAGGGCTGGTAAGAAAAGTCTTATTGCCAAAATCATATATAAACATAAGCTTATCACAGCTTAGCTATACTCATGGAAGAGAAACTTAAAGATGTGATTAATTTCTTTACATTTGTCATTCTCTCTCTTTCTGAAGACACAAATTAGAAGGTCAGCATTCTGAACACAGTTATTTTACTGAAATGTTCATTTCCTACTTTTTTTCAGTAGAGTATACCTAAATATTTTTTTAACATTGTAACTTAAATTATTTGCTTTAATGTCATGGGACATAAACCTCTTTAAATTTCTTTACTTACTCCTTCCTTTTAATTTACAATTTGTCATTGTTCCCTTTTACATCCTGCTACATTGCTCCATTTTCAATCATTATCTCCCACCCTGTCTTCTTTATGGTTTTGTTTTCATTTGACATTGTGTCCCCTATCTTGTTAAACTCTCTTTTCCTTTAATTTCATTTGTAATCTCTCCAATGTGATTTTATCCACCTCATTAATTTGTATTGTTGTGTTCTGTGTCACCCTATCTTTATCAGAGCCTGTTTTCATTTTCCCTCAGATTTTCATTTTTTCAGTTTCATTATCTAACCTCTTTGGTGAGGAGGGAGAACACCTATTTCAAAATGTATTTTTTGCCATTAAGCTAATCTTTTCCTTGGATTTTAAGACAAAATATCAAGACTTCCATGTAAATTTCAAACCTAATACATTCTAAAATATACCATTGAAATTTCTGGGTTTAGTAGTAGTCTTAGTAGTATTTTTTAAAAGGTACACTTTATATGATTGGATAAAAACAGGTCACTATGTTTTAACAAAAGAGATGGGTAGCATATGTCTGTATATGCAAAGAGAGTTTATTGCATAGCTGCCCATTTGACACTTTGATAAAGCCTTTTCCCTTCACAAACTATGTATTAGCATCCTTAAGAAAAAAATAGCCCTTGAGAAGCAAGTTAAGCATAGGGATTTCTGCTGGCTTAGAGATGCTACGTGCTTCTCCTTGAATTCCACTTGCCTTCTCTTGGTCTACATCATTTCTGTGCAGATCAATGCAAAGCTGTAGGTATTACATACTACTTATCATTAAATTGTTTCCTCTTTTCCAACATTGTTGACGTGGCAAGATTATAGGAAAGATTTTTGAGATGTCTGCAAAGCCTTTTCTTTTGGCCTGGAGGTGTTATTCTTTCTCATTGTTAAAAGGCATGATAAGTAATGTATGATAGGATACCTATGCTGCATACCAATGTAGGTGAAACCCTTCCTCATGACACCTTGACACATAATAATGGACGAGGAATAAGAAGCCACATAACACAAATATTTTCAAGGCAGACTTGAAAGGTAACAGTTCCAAAGATGATTCAATAAAAAGATGATGGAGTGCATTGCTAACCGTAAAAGAAGCAAAAGAGATTTTTCCCTTTTGGTCTCCCTCCACACCTTCCACAGGCACTCTTCTTTGGCTTTAGGCTCTCTGTTTTGCCAGTATTGTCCCTAGTGTGTGTATGTCACAGATTACGAGTGATGGAAATAGTCTAATTTGGCCAGGCCAGAAACGGCTCGAGGTACTTTCCTCCTCTTCTTCACTGAAGGCGTGGCTTTCAGGAGGAAATCCCAAACTCAGTATCATAAACTGTAGGTTGAAAAAGTCTCCTTAATTCAAGGTCAGTTCTCTCTGATCACCCAATCATTTATCTACACACGAACCCCTCTAAGAGGCAGTTTGCCACAACATATTTGTGTTTCAGCAGAGTGGGTGGTTGCTGGATTTTGCTGTGTCTGATTAAGTTTGGTGATCAGTTCTGTAGACTTTCAGATTAACTTTCAAGGAGCTCTGGAAAGGATCTGTAATTTATTATTGGAGATGGATGTGGTTTGGTTCAGTGTTGGGTTCAGTGTTGCCTAGAAGACCATATTTTCATACCTTGACTACAACATGGGGTTTATTGAGCAAGTCTGTATAACCTTTTCTTCTTCTGTACCCATGTTGTGCTTGCAGAAAGGATATCTAAGAAGTTTTGAGTGTAGTGGCTTCTTTATTCCTGGATTTCTGTGCTTCTGTGAAATTAGATAGAGAAACTAAAATTCTATGACAAAGAGATCACTTTTAAAGATGTAGCTTGATTCCACTAAAACTGTTTTAATTAAGCCTATTTCAGTATATGTTGAAATTGCCAATATCTGATTCTTTAGGAAAGTACTGATTCTAGCCCCAGTATTTGCATTTAGAGAGGACTTCAGGACCATAAATTTGCATCTGACCCTGTGAATACTGATCATATGATTCACCCAAGTTACTTCATTTCTGGAAGCCATGCAATCTTTAATTGAAAGGAGGATGACAGGCTGTTTTTTGTCTTTCCCTGCCATGGTTCTGTCTCCGTAGACTGGTTAATAATCTTAAAACTAATTCTCATCTATATGCAGCTAACAAATGCACCTACATCAAAGTCATGCTTCAGAGCAGGACTGATGATGAGCTCTGAGGGAAGTAGCACCCAGATAAGAATGTTGAATGTAATGCCATATATTCCATTTTCTGTAGTGCCCTGAAACAAGAATATCTGACCATGACTAATTCATTTTCAAAGCCAGCATTGACTTATAAGACAGATTCTTCTTTTCTTTTAAAAGTAATATTTTAAGTGATCAAAAGGAGTCTATCACTGTGACAGACACAAAAGGGCTGAAGTGCTAAAGGAAATGCATTTGCTAATCAAGGCATGGAGAAAGACCAAAACCTAAAAGACAATGACTTGTCACATGTCACTCACCAAGAAAGTCACTTTGATAATACAAGGATAATAGATTATCCCATTCATTACACCTAGTGTTTTATTTATGGATTTACTTTGAGTTTAAAAATAAGAAGAAACAAAACAGCCCTCATACATTATGAGAAGCTGAATGCAAGTAAGAAACGGCCTTAAACAAGTAAACCTAAGTGTTTCTCTCTAACAATGCACATGGCTGACTGTTAATATGTTGCTTTCTGACTGTCTTATCAACCTTTACACAGACAAGAAGCAGCTGTGGTGATTCTTCAGCTCTAAGTGCCAATCCATTCCAAATCAAATGGCAAGATTGGGATTTTTTGTGAAGCATGGAAAAAACCTCCACAAAATAAATACTATCAGTCATAGACTTATAGAATGATGGAATTGTAGAAAAGTTTGGCTTAGAAGGGACCTTAAAGATCATCCAGTTCCAACTGCACTACTGTAAGTAAGGAACCTTCCACTACACCATTACTCAGAACCCCATCCAACCTGGTCTTGAACACCTCTAGGCATAAGGAGTTTACAACCTATCTGTGCAACCTGTTCCAGTGCCACAACACCCTTACAGTAAAGAATTTCTTCAAACATCTAATCCTAAACCTACCCTACTTCACCTTACGGCCATTCTCCCCTGCCCTATTAATACAGGACCTTCTGAAAAGTTCCCCTCCAGCTCTCTTGCAGGCCATTTTTAGGTGCTGGAAAGCTGCTATAAGGTCTTCCCAAAGTCTTCTCTCCAGGCTGAACAGCCCCAATTCTCTCAGCCTGTTTTCATAGGAGAGCTGCTCCAGCCCTCTGATCATCTTCATGGTTTTGCTCTGGACTTTCTTGTGTTCAGGGCCTCAGAGCTGGACACAGAATTCCAGGTGGGGTCTCACAAAGGCAAAGTAGAAGGCTAGGACCACCCCCTCATCCTGCTGGTTACATTTCTTTTGATGCAGCCCAGGACACCTTTGGCCTTCTGGGCTGTAAGCACATGTCAACAGGTCATGTCCAGCCTCTCATCCAACAAAACCCCCCAGTCCTTCTCCTCTGGGCTGCTCTCAATCCATTCTCCACCCAGCCCATATTTGTGCTTGAGATTGTCCTGACCCAGGTGCAGGACTTTGCACTTTTTTGAACTTCATGAGGTTTGCACAGTCCCAACTCTCAAGCCTGTCAACATCCCTCTGGATGGCGTCCCTTCCCTCCAGATTCCTTACAAGCTGAGTAGAAATAGTGCACAATATCAGTGTCCTGATTCTGGCTGGGATAGAGTTAACATTCTGCTTAGTAGCTGGTACAGTGCTGTGTGTTGGATTTAATATGAGAATCATGTTGCTTTAGCTGTTGCTAAGGAGTGCTTACCCTAAGCCAAGGACTTTTCAGTTTCCCGTATTTTTCCCAAGAATTCTGTGGTGCATCACTTGTTTCTCTTGTGTTTTATTCCTCTCTTTCTTCTTTTCATTATTTTTATTCATTTTCTATTTCACTTCATTTCAAGTAAAGTGAGTGAGTAGGTATGTGGGACAGATGGCTGGGATTAAATCACAACAGCCCAAAAAGGCAGTCTCACTCCTCATGCCCCCTCCTGCACCACTTCCTCGCCCTCTCCCCGTGGGACAGGGAGGAGAAACAGAAAAATGTAAAACCTGTGGGTTGAGATGAGAACAGTTTGATACAAGTGCTCACAACTCACTAACCAATGCCCCTCCTGCCCACAAGCAGAGATGAACCATGCACAGCCAGCCCCCTTCCAGTTTATACAGAGAGTATAACATTCTATAGCACAGAATATCCCTTTAGTTCAGGTCAGCTGTCCTGGCCATGCTCCCTCCTGACTTCTTGTGCACCTGCTCGCTGGCAGAGCATGAGAAAATGAGAAACTGAAAAGTCCTTGGCTTAGGGTAAGCACTACTTAGCAACAGCTAAAACATCAATGTATCAACATTATTCTCATTCTGAATCCAAACCACAGCATTGTACCAGCTACTAAGAAGAAATTAACTCTGTCCCAGATGAAACCAGTACAATGAGAATGTGGAATATATTTGTCAGACATAGCAGGACACAGCAGAAAATTTCATTTTATTACAATTTGTTACTCCAGTCCAGAGTCCTAGTCCCTAGTGTAGGAGTTGGCTCTGTAACAGAAAATCTAGGAAGATGCAGTGGTGTGGGCCATGGAGCCACTTAGTCAGTTCCTGTGGAGTTTGTGTGTTAACAAAATATAGTTAAAATTTTCCCTTCCTGCTTAAAATGCCTTTTAATATGATCCAATGAACTGGAACAGCTGTGTCCTCTGATGAATGCCGTAGTTTACCTCTGATCCAGTAGGCTCCAGGTACAGGCTATAACTGCAAGTCTTGCAAGCTATCTCCACAGCTGCTTTCTCAGCAGGAGAGGATAAATTCTGTTCTTCTTCTGCTCTCCACAAATGATTGACAAGAAATTTCAACAAGGAGAACACCAGAAGTCACTTTCCTCAGCTGCTTCTTTCTTATCCCCTCTGCACACATACCCCCAGAGGGGTTTTTGTACAGGGAAGGTGTGATCAAGACAGCAAAAGGTGATAAGACAAAGAATGAAAGGATTTTTTAGCTGAATCATGCCCTTAAACATTCAGCCTACACATTAATCATTGAGTGACATCAAGGATTCACTTCAAAATTTGTTCTGACTAGTGCACTTAATTTACCTACTGCACCAAACAGCTGTTCAGCTTCTGTTGAATTTGAAAGCAAATGTAATTAGTGCATGTTCACTGATGCTTCCTCATTACATTGCCAGCCCATATCATTGGAACAGTTAATTACTGCAGAGACAAAGGCTTGACTTACCTGATATAGTACATGATTATTCATCATTGATTCATTTTTTCTTCTTCACTCATAATTTTGTTAACATCCCTGACAGTGCTTAAGAGTGAATCCCCTTGATCTTTTGTGCTATTATGTCTTCTCAAATGCTACTCAAACTCTCCAGGAAGCTTAATTCTCTAGATTTTAATGAGACATGAGGTATCACATCAGTTGACACTGCCTGTAACTGGAGAAATAATTTGATTACATGGATCATAGCAAAATGTGCTATTCAGTCACTGCCCATCACAGCTGTCTTTGCACTTGGGGACTTTCCCAAGTGCATGCAGACCAAAGGCCTGCTGATGGAATAATTTTTTTTCAGGGATTACTTGAAAATAGCGCTGAGGAAAAGAAACACTATTCCATGGCTACCTTTTTTTTTTTTTTTTTTTAATAGACCTGCTCCACTCCTACACGGGTTTTTTTTGCTGGCTTTTTTTATGTTTTTTAAATGGCCTCAGTACGCCACTCCATCACTAAAATAGAGGTAGCTGACTTCCCATCCCTGCCTACCAGATGTCACAGGCTCCTCTCAGATGCAACCCCTTTTCTCAAAAGGAAAGTCTGTCTGCATGAAATGTGAGGACTCTACATTTATTGGTGACCTCTTGGTTGGTGAAGGACAGGTTGCTCACTGCAGCTGCCAGTCCTGGGTATTTCTGCAGTGCATGTGCAGATCAGCTCGGCTGTGCTGGCATAGTAATACACCATACTCCTCAGAAAGGCCAGATTTACTAATTTACTGCACGTTTGACATTGCTGCCAGACATATGCAAAATAGCCCTAAGGTGTCCTGATGCATCCCTCTCTCATCACATTGCAGATATACCTGGTTACTCTGGCAAAGGAAGGTCACCTAAGAGGTTAAGGTGGGTTTTAGTAATTTGCACAGCACTTCACATTCGTTTGTCATCTTTTCATATGTGAAAATTTGTAACCATTCACGGAAGAACAAAATATAAAGAACCAAGGAAATGTATAAAAAAGGTGTATGGCCATTTAGGATAGAGAAGCTATGGAAAATTCTTAGCAATGATGCTGAAAGAAGAAGGAATTTTTTAAAAAGTGGGATGTTGAGGAGGAATCTGAAGAAATTTAAATACTGCCGCTAAAGTATTTCAGGTGGCAAAAGTCCTGTCCACAGCATTATGCTGACACTTAGAGGTCAGTAAAGCAGAATTGAAAGGACTTCTCTGCCACCTGAAAGAGACTCCATATTTTTCAAAGGCTTTGCAGGATCTGTGAGATCAATAACCTGATATTTATTTGTTTTGTTCGTTCTTTCTTCTCAGGGGTATGCTTCTCTCTTTTTACTTGTTCCTACTGCATGAAACTTTCTTATCTTTATACATTTCACAAAGAATCCCAACAAAAATGCTGCAAGAGCAGTCCACAAACAATAAACTGATAAACAGCAATATCTGATCTGCACACCAAACTCATATGGTAGCTGGGAGATGCATAGAACAACAGATATTTTGCTTTTACATGTTATACCACTCAATCGGACTTTCAGTGGGCTTTAAAGCTGTCTCAATATTAACTCATTTTATTAGGGCTTCGTTTCGGGTTTGATTTTTTCTTTTTTAAGCTGCTTTAGACCACAAGTTTATTTTTGGGTACATCATTTCATTCCATAAGAAAAAGCAATCAAGTGAGAAAAAGCACCCTGTGGAATGTAGGTAATTTGGGAGCCACTGCTGATGGGGGCACAGATCAAGTCAAACTTAAGGCAAAGTTGCCTTTCACCTCCTCAAGGATCAGCCTCTGCAAACTGTTCAAGTCACTAAAAAAGAGTAAACTTCACTTCAAAGCAATCTATTCTGCATGGGGACAAATAAATTGGAAACTAGGCAATTTCAAAACAGGTAATTGCCTAAAATTAGCAATTTCTAGCAGCTGGTATAGCCAGTGTTATCACCCACATATAAATATTGACTCATGTATTAAGAGTAATTAATGAGAAAACAAAACCGCAATAAAGGAAAGAAAAAGTGAAAAGCAATCCTCTTAAAGGCCCTGAAGGCCCCTCTTTTCTAGATTCTGTTTATCAAGGCTCTAAACAATTTTGCAATGCACGTTTTCTTTGTTGATCTGCAAAATTTTGGCAAAGCATTTCGTAGTTATTACAACTCATGAATTATGCAATAGCACATGGCAAGAGCAATTCTTTCATATCTCAGGAGGCAGATGAACAAAAACCTTAGCTTAAGCCTGAGAGGTTTTCCTTGTCCAGCACACAATCTCTTAAAATGGTACCCTTAAAATGGTACCTCAGAGACACAAGAAAGATGTTTACCTGTTAGAACAAGTCCAGAGAAGGAGCATGAAAAGTCATTCATTGTGCACTTCACACTTACTCTGCCAAGGGACAAGAATATGTGTAGAATGGCTGAAGGGAGAAGCACACAATAGCATGGCACCACCCACCTCTTGCTTCTGGGGGGCCAGGAAATGACACAACCTTAAAGGAATTCCAGGCTGCACATTCCAGCTGCATCTCTCTCCTCATCCACATCTGGATTTTCTTCCAGACTTCATTCCACTCCAAGGCACTACTAATATCCTCATTAATGTTGTCTGTGCTTTAAAGCAATAGTCCTGAGAAATTCTTAGAAGACAGGTGAATGTCATAAGCCCCATTTTAGAAATGAGAAGCATCAGCTGATACACAAACAGTAGTAATATGCTGCAGAACAGGGTTTCTCAGGCTGATCAAACATGAAACTTTTCTCAAGATTAAGTGAATCAAGCCTTAACTATAGAGTTACCTTTCATCTTGAAAACCTCCTGTTTGGACTCCTGTTCTATCACGAGTGAAAAAGATGTAAGGTAACATTTAAAATTTTAAGGATGTGACTCTTCCAAGGTTCAAACACCTCTCCACTTGAAATACAGGCTACCATGTATATAGTGTTCCCACAAAATATTTGCTTTCTTTAGTGAAATATATCAGCCGCAGAATGCTTGTTAGTTGTGATTTTGCAACAGGCCAGCTCCTCTTGCAAGTCCTTATTACTTCCACTTCAAACAATGTAAGCTCTTCCTACTGGTTACTTACTCTTCTTCCTGGTGATGCTTATAGTATGGTACTCATCATTTTCCTCTTATCACCTGCCTCTATCACATCTGCCATGAAGAGCAGTGAGATATTTGGGATCAGCAGTAGTTGTTCCCCAGACGTCATGAACATCTACATCTTGTTGAAGTAATTTACCAAGTACATAGAGGTTTCTCAGTAGCTGTGAGGGTAAGGGGATAGGAGGATAGCAATGGGTAAGAGGCTAGGACAAAACTGATACAAAATAAACTGAAATAAGAGTGGATGAAGCCGCAACAAGGTTTTAAAGAACAGGGGTAAGCAGTGGAAAAATCTATAACCTGAATTTAAGTAATTCAGTGGCTGATTTAGAAGTTTTGAAATTACAGCTAAGAAAATTACAGCATAATTCCAGTAAAACACATCCATTTTTTTTCTAATTTTTTTCCCTTGGACAGATACATGTCAGGACATAATGCACAGTACAATGCATATAACTTGTTAGGAAGAAAAGAAGTTATAAACAAATGTGTGTATGAGACACTAGAGAGAAATATCTCCTGTTTAAATATCTGCATTCAATATTTTAGGAAATATTTCCTTCAATGTAGAATAAGACTGATCTCAGGAACATGAACTATGTCTGGATTAGCAGATGAAACAGAGTCAAAGCACAGGATTGTAAATGTCTATATTGCTTCATTTTTAGAATTTTCTTATCATGCCTTTGGACAGTAAGCATTACCATCCTCCCAG
This sequence comes from Pomatostomus ruficeps, assembly GCA_013400735.1. Classification (NCBI taxonomy): domain Eukaryota; kingdom Metazoa; phylum Chordata; class Aves; order Passeriformes; family Timaliidae; genus Pomatostomus; species Pomatostomus ruficeps. The sequence continues at coordinate 18,022 of VYZT01060132.1, read as the reverse complement.
CTAAGGTCTAGACATCCTTCAGCATTTTATGAGACTGTTTCTAACAGACAGTTTAGCTGTAGCCACCCTACTTTAGGCCAGTTTACACATGAAGACATGAGTCAGCTGAGAGCTGAGCCTCAAGGCAGTCTCTAACCCCTTCCATGTAGAAACATATATATCAGTATCTGTGCATATACAATTCATCTGTGGCAATGGAGTCTCTCAGTGTTCTTACCCATCTTATTCATAAACCCTGCTGGCAGTGGTGAGTCCAGGAAAGGTCTGTCACTGTCTTTTATAGCAGTGAAGCGAAAAGATACAATTGACCAAGAACTAATGCATGAGCAAGAATTGGAGGAAAAGGCGCTACCCATAACAGGCACTCCACAAATCAAAATGCAATCTGAGCAGAGATGAGGGTAAATCCTAAGCAGCCTCTGTGGGGAAGGCTGCTGAGATGCTGGTGAGACTACACCACCAGGTCACAGCTCTGAGGAAGAATGAGCAGTACTAAACAGAGCAGGACTGCAGAGAAACACTGGCTGCATATCCCCAAAAAGGAAAAAATTTAAACACTTGTATCAGAAAATCGAGATTGCTGCAATCTTCATGCAGTATTTGAGGCATAAAAATTACTAGAGACAGTCAATCATTGTGCACTTCATACCACATTGCAGAGCCGAATACTGATGAAACACTAATCCAGTGTAGGTGTTTCTAAACAGGAAGAACAAGAAAAGTACATGAGCACTGACCTATTGCAGAAGAAATATTCAGGACCATGGAAAAGGATGATAGAAGACATATAATCAAAAATTCAGCTGATACAAAAATTGGCAACACAGCTTTAATTGAACTTTGAGATCAATGATGTATCCAGTTCTAGCCAGTGTGCAGAGACAGCTGCAGCTCACCTCCACCACAACCAAGAGGCAGCACAACATGAGGGTGAAGAAGTGTGGCCAAGTGCTGGCGATATGTAGTAAAACACTTGTGAAGCCAGCTGTTAACACAGAAATTAAACAAACAAACTAACAAACAAAACTACTATTACCTGAAATGTACAATAGTTGATGCAAAGGTAGTACCATTGTCACAAAACATTACTAAAATAAGCCAGAAGTTCAGCTGCAATGCTGTGTCTGACTGTCCTTACCATGAAAGAAAAAGATAACAGTCCTTTGGTGCCCTCTCTAGCAGCCTAACAGAGATGTACTGTAAGGAGATCGACCCCTACAGCACATGCTGTAGTCAGATGACAGCTCTCACAAGAGCTTGTAAGAAACTCAAAGTGCAGACATCCCTCAGGTCTGGTGGAGCTGCTGAGGAAGGAAGTGGGGAGAGCAGAGAGCCCAGACACCCTCAAACTCACAGAAACCAGAGTTGGCAGCTGTGGTCTTTTTCCTTTTTGCAGTCTTTAACATTTTTATGATGGTGAAAAGCCCTCAAAAATGTCTTGGATGTTTGGGAAACTTTCCATCAGGGAGCACAGCCTTGCAAAGAAGTCACTGTGTGGTAATCCTGAAGATATATTGCTTGATTTGTCTGGAACTAAAAAGGTCTCTGGTTGCAATGTCGAAAATAAGTTCTGGCATGCTGAATCACCCAGCCCCTTGTAATCTGTGCTATGTCTTTTCCAGGTACTGCTGAAGGGGAAAAAAAGTCTCCAGACATCAGCCTGCCCTCAAAGCCATTTCAGCAATAACAGATAAAGACAAAACAGGACTTTCAGACATCAGGACTGCAGCTGGCAACAGTTATTGTCTAGGAAGATAGCAGAATGTCTTTATCAAGCTTACCAGAGCCAGGAGCAGAGTATTAGTCTGAATGCAAAGAAGCTGGTTCTCAGCAGAAGAGAGATCGTCACTGTCAGAGATCTCTGGTGTCCTGGGAACTTCCATATGGTCCTTGATAAAGACCAAGTTCTTGAAGTCAATGTAAGAAGATATAAGAATCATCAAGTACAGCATATGCCTGCAATCCAGTGTATAAGCAATAGATAAAGTTGCAGGAGGGAATGAAGGATAGGCAATACAGATGGTGACCCAGCCTTGTAGCATACTGTCGTTTTAAGCAGTGGGAATTACAGAAGGTGCTTAGTCTTCAGGATGAAACAGAAGAGTGACACTGCAGCAAACCCAGCAGCTCTCATCTTCTGTTGACACAGCAAAACGATGACTTTATACGGAAACAGAAATACTAATTATTCTGCACAAGACAGCCTTAAAAATCATGTCGTGTGCTTGAGCACATTGTCCAAATGCTTCTTGAACTCTGTCAGGGTTGGTTGCTTTCACCACTTCCCTGGGGAGCCTGTTCCAGTGCCCAGCCATTCTCCAGGTGAAGAACCTTTTAAGAATATCTAACCTAAACCTCCCCTGACACAATTTCAGGCCACTCCCTTGGGTCCTGTTACTGGTAACCAGAGAGAAGAGATCAGTGTCTGCCACTCTGCTTCCCCTAGTGAGGATGTTGTAGACTGTAATGAGGTATGTACAATACATGGCAAATAAATGTATAGAGAGGGCCCTGTGCAGACCTTGGAGAAGGCTTCCAGTGTCTAAAGGGAGACTGCAAGAAAGAGAGGATTTTTTACAGGGTCTTACAGTGATAGGACAAGAGGGAAAATGGCCTCACACTAAAAGAGGGTAGGTTTAGAATATATATTAGGAAGAAATTTTTAATATAAACTGGGAAAGGTTGCCTAAAGAGGTTGTGGATGCCCCCTCCGTGGAAGAATTCAAGAGCAGGCTGGATGGGGGTCTGTGCAACCCAGTCTAGTAAAAGATGTCCCTGCCCATGGCCAGGGAGTTAGAACTAGGTTAATTTTGAGGTCTCTTTCAACACAGACTCTGTGTTGAAAGAGACTATGATCTCTTTTGGGTGCTCACACAAACACACACACAGACAGACATGCATTTCCCAGAGCAAGAAATCTTGTATGGTGCCTTCATGTTTCACTTTGCTGTAGGCAATGAACAATAACGATGAAAATGCACACAAGTCATAGACGTCAGCCGTATAAAAAATTGTGGACGTGATCCAGCCGTCTCGTTGCCGCTGCCGGCGCCCCGTCCTGCTGTCCCCAGAGCCCCCATCAGTGAGCAGGGCGGTCAGTGATCCATCCCGGGGCGGGCAGCATCCCCACTTCCCGGGCTGGCCACACGGTGGGGTGGCCGGGCTGGCCCTGGCTCCGCGGAGCATCTCTGTCCCAGCGGCGGCTGTGCCCAGCAGGTGGCTCTTTCCAACCACGTAACGCCGTGCGAGCCCTCTTCGCTCCCTGGATCCCAAGGGCAGCGTTCTCAAACCTTTTGTTCCTCCTGTGAGTAACGCAGTGGCGTGCTGGAAGGTCGGCATCGCTTTCCAGAGTGCACTGGCTTGTTCGGGGATGTAACACACCTTTGTGAAACGAGTAATTGTTACAGTACTGCACACATAAACAGGATTGTATTCACCGGACTAGAATCACACCTCGGTTCTGCTTGAGTAAATCTGAAATAGGTCAGCTGCAACCAGTGGAGATATTACAGATGGGAATGACAGAGGAATTTGGCCCGTTGGTACAATATCTTCATGTAGAAACAATGTAGGAAAATTGAACTATGACCAGGTTCCTTCTTTATGTGCTAATTTGACTCCAAAATGACCCCTCTTAAGGCAGTGAAGCTACACAGGTGTGAAGGAGAGTGCAGAAGCCAGGACTGTTTGAACTGCTTGACTCAAAAGGAACCATTTTGCATCTATTAATAAATGCAAGTTTATTTGTGAGGAAAAGTATTTTCATATAGATATATAAAAAATATTGGCAGGCTTACATCTTTAAGAGACACACTTCAAAGAGCCTTGACTTGTTGGAAAGTTCAGACTGAATCAGACTTTTGCTGTTCAATCACCATCTCCTAAATACACTTAAACTCTGGCAAAGTTACTGATTTTAGGAAAAAAGGTATTTATTGATGCAAAACATTAAAAATGTGGAGATTTTTTACTTGACTGGGAAAAGCTTTTCAAAATGCACAGATCTATTGTGACCTTATTGAACTTAGAGCCTACTAGACTGGAGCTTGACATGACTTCATGACAGACCTTCATTAAATTTGCTGCCATTTCTGCTGATAGTTCAGGTTAACATTTGGAAAGATGGCAAAATGTGAAAGAAAAAGTATTCTAAGAATTTGTTTCAAAATTTATTAAGGCATATATGTTGGGGTGATGGAAGAGAATACCCTTGCCTAATTGTTTTCCCTCTACTCTGTTAATTTTGGGGTTATTTCCCTCTGACATCCAATCTAATCACATTTGAGGTACTCCTCAGTTTCTAGTGCTACTAAACTTTTCCTGCTTTTGAAAGTCACACCATGTCTTTACTTTCCAGGATATATCAGCTGGCACTAAGGGAAATATGAAAGCATAGGGTAACAATGAAGCTGAGTTGATATGTTCCACATTCAACTGACTGTTTAAAACCCTCCTTTCTTTTTCCCATATTAACCATTTCACACTTCCCTTTGAAATGCAGGAGGCTTATGAATTGCAAGAGCTATGCTGTAGGTGTGAGTTACTTGAGCTTCTACCTCTTCCAGGATGAAGTCATCACCTGCATCAATAAACCTCCGGAGCTATTTTTGGTAAGCTCTGCTGGGCTCAGTGCCTCCTGGGGGTTCTTCCAAACCTTGCCTTGCTGCCTTCCATGGACTCTGTGGCAGTCAAAATGATTAAGAGTGCTGCCTGAGAAATATGGGAACAGTTATCCAACATAACTCATTTAATATTCTGAAACGATTTTTCTTGATTCTGCTGTAGTTTATCCAGATAATTAACATTTTCTGATCCACTCTCGTGCTCGTATTGATGCTTGGTAAGGACACTAACACTGTCATGAGAAGACCTAAGCTATTGGTGACTTAGCTTGGGTCCTTCTTCCCTCTTTGATAATAAACACAATTCTGGCACCCTTCCATTTCCAGAAAGCCAAGTAATGAAGTTACTGCCCTTCTCAGAAAGCCTGAGAAAGAAAGAGATTTGGGGGAGCTGTCAGAAATGGGGAGGCCAAAGTGAAGCTCACAGTTTGTTATTTGTGCACAAGAACAAGTGGCCTGATGTTAAAAGAAAAAGAAAAAAAAGGAAAAAGAAAAGCCATTTCTGCTGCATGGTTGAAGCTCTGGTCCTAATCATTTAGCTGCTGCAAAGCACATGCCAAGGTCTCAGGCAGCAGAATTGCTTGGATCATTTCCTACACACTTTGCAGAGTGGCAATTAGCAGCACAGTGGCATTAACAAGACAGCTTTACGTGAGCTTTCAAAGTAAAAACATAAAGAATCCCTAAAAGACCAACTACTTGTAAAATGTGAGAGGGAAGCTGTAGGCCTGATTTTTCAGAGGTGGGTGCAAGGCTTTCCCCACAGGCAGCATGACCATCAATCAGAGCCGCCCCCCGCCCTCCACACCTCCCTGGCTCCCCCAAGGATGGGAAACCTCCTGTCTTCTGCACTCGACCTTTGTGTAGGCTTTCCTGCATGGGAATGGATGCTACACATCTCCAAGTGCCCTCTCATCCACATTTGCTGTAAACACCCAGAACACCTGTTGGCTCTGACTCACCCACTCCTCATGCAGACTCTCCCTTTTTTTGACAGGAGACCTCACTCAGGTAGTATGTGCTGCTAATATCCTTTCAAGACCATGTAATAACATGCCTTCTATCCAATTCCTAACATCCTTCAGTCAGCTCAACCAGTGGGCTAACTGCTTGCGCTCCTGTGATTTATATAAGAGCAATTAATTTAAACTGCATCACTCTGGTGCTACGCTGGTGAAAATGCCCCAAGAGGGAGAACCTCACTGGTGAATCAGACCCTTTACTTTTAACAAACACACAAAAGAACAGATCCCGAGCCAGTGAAAATCTGCATGGCTCCATTCATTTCAACACACAAACTTAAACCAGCTCAAGGTCTGAATCACAGCTCATGTAATAGACTATTTAGATACAGACTAATGCCTCACATCCTGAAATGCAATGCTTTCCCAGAGCTGGCAGGGGACAGGGACTTCTCAGATGGAACAGAGCTGAGAGGGAAGCAGGACCACAAATGTAACCTTTTAAAAATGTGTTGCGGATTTCTTCATTTCTGTGGAGATGAGGAAAGTAACAGATTGTGTCTCTGCAAGCAGTGCTCTCTTTTACGGAAAAAGCCATCTCTGTTCCTTTTGCCCCAGCTGCAAAGCAAGTACCTGAAAAGTCCCTTTCTTTGCCACTTTCCCTTTCCTCCCACAGCCTGGGTATGGTCCCTGCCACTTGGAAATCCATATGGCACCTTTCACTAATGGACATAACGGTTAGATGCTGAACAGATTAATCTTCTTAATCAGTTCTTGAAAATGGTTAACTTTCCCTGCACTTGTTTTGGTATTCCCCAAGATTAACAAGTCATGCAGCTTGACAAAGCACTTTGCTCTTGCATGTCTTAACAGACCCATCAGACTTTTTGATTTTTTTCTTTTCCTTCACATCTATTCCAACACCTGCTGCAAAAACGGGCTGGGGTGGTCTCTGTAAAACACCCTGCACGCCTCCTCCCAGGAGGAGAGAGAGAGCTCCAGCGTCACACCAGCGCGGCATGCTGGTATGTGCCCAGGCAGGTGTAGGTAATACACAACGAGGGGGGGAAGGGGTGGGGAGAGCAGACCAAGAGTCAATCATAGTGTAATTTGTGTTAGAAATTTACCAGCCTTCAGCTGTCCATATTTCCAAAATGCAAATATTTTAAAATTAAAAAACCTATCTGTGACTAACTATCTCCTCTAAATCAATCTAGATAACCAGAACACTCTGTGGCACATTTAAGAGACTTTCATCTTAAATGAAATACATAACACAGATTGTACCTTCATAGGAAATCAAGAGGTCCTAAAATATACTAATGGAAAAGGACATTTAAGAGACATTTAAATTACCCACTCTATAATTTTGGGGGGGTTGCTTATCTATGCATCTTTTAACTGCTTTGGATAATTAGGAAAATTTCCTTGGCAGTATCCTAAGAGGATAGGCAAAATAGTGACATAACTACTCCCAAGGAAGGAAAGGTCGAGGTTTTGCATTCTGTAGATTTTTAAAGTAAAAGAGAACGTATTCTTCATATGAATAGTCTGAAGCAGTATGCATATTATATAAAGACTATCACCCTGCTCTGAAATATAACCCTTCCCAAGGCTTCTCCCTTTCCTTGAACTCACTTGCAGTATCTGTCTGGTCCTTCTACCTGGAAGGGTGCAGGTTAGGGAGACAGGCTGCTCATCTCCAGCCTTTCCTAAGCACAACTATTCAAAGGCAGCTCCCAAATGGAGCAGGCACCCATTCAGTTCAAAGCCTTCCATTAGGTCTGCCGGCCAACTTGTTACCTTGTAGTGTTGTGTGTGTGTGTGTATGTGTGCACCCCTTCTGCCCTTAGTGAACAGCTTGTCCCATTGTAATTTCCGTATCAAACATCTGGAAACCAGACTCCTTTAAAGAAAAAGAGAAAGAAGAAGAAAAAAGAAGGGAAAAAAAAGGGGGGGGGAGAGGAAAAAGAAAAGGGGGAAAAGGGAAAAAAAGGAGGATTAAAAAGGGAGAACAAAGGTGGGGGAAGAAGAAAAAGAAGTTTCGGTGCCTGTGACTTATCCAGGTCTCTGTCAGAATGCAAAAAAAAAAAAAAAATCAGCAAACTTACTTTTATTTTCAAGCATTTTGGGCAATACATTTTTGTAGACTACAGTTCTACAGAGCCACATCCCCCCACTTCGGAGCAGGGTAACGCGCTCTGCTAGAGCTCTCTCCCCCGTTCACAGCTGTCTCCAGCGGGAGGAGCTGAAACCTGAACCAAACCCCCCGAGTGGGATTGGATCCCTCAGCCAGCAGCCCCAAAGCCCTCCCAGAAAAACAGCCTCTTTGGAAAAGTGCTTGAGAACATCCCGAAGCGATTGGAGGAGCGGAAAACCCTTCCCCCCTGCACCTGACTCGTGGGTATTTACAGCACTTTTCAAGGCGCCTCGGCACTGCCACTGCACAAGCGGGAGTGGATGGGCTGCGCGGGGCCGGCAGCGCCGTAGGGACCGGGAGCGGGACCGATGCGCCCGCAGTGACACCGCGTGTGCCTGTGCTGCGCGCCATCCCGGACCGCCGCGCCGCCCGCAAGGACAGACAGCCTGCGTGGAGCAGAAACCCTGCGTCCAAAATGCCACGTTCCTTCCTGGTCAAAAAGCATTTCAATTCATCCAAGAAGCCGAATTACAGCGAGCTGGACACTCACACAGGTAACAAAACGAAATCTGGTGCCACCGCGTCGTTTCTGAGGCTGCGGTCGTTGCGTGGCAGTGCTGAGGAAGGGTGGGATTGCTCTGCAGGCTGCAGGCGACGGGTTAGTTCGTTGCTTGCTCTGTTTTCTCCTGCTTACAAGGAGGGAGTTTTGAGAAATATGTCAATGCTTACCAGAATGAATCACGAAAGTTTGCTCATCCACTTGAACTCAAGTTACTTAGAAAGGATTTGGAGTTTTCCTGTTCTGTATCTGTTGGTGGTAGAGTTGAAACTTTTATTCAAATCCTTCAGGAAGTCTCACTGCTTCATTGTGTCAGGCTTCACAGATTTACAAGCAGCATGCTGCCTTGAAGGGACTCTCCAACTGCAGTTTGCCTGTTCAAGGGCACTGCCTCTACCCATCAGAACATATGTATGAAACAGTATTTCCTGAATCCCCCTTATGTTCAGGTCACCCTACTGAGTGTTTCATTTATGCAGCTTTTAATCCTCGAAGTCTTAATTTTGTTGCTTTTTGAAATATTTTTTGGTTCTCTTACTTTAAAATGTTCTTCTTTCTCCAGTGATTATATCCCCATACCTGTATGAAAGCTATCCAGTCCCTATCATACCACAACCAGAGATCCTGAGCTCAGTAGCTTACAATCCCATTACTGTGTGGACTACAACTGGGCTGCTACCATCTCCATTACCCAATGACCTCTCTCCACTTTCTGGATACCCCTCATCTTTGGGAAGAGTCAGCCCACCTCCACCTTCTGACACCTCCTCCAAAGATCACAGCGGCTCAGAGAGCCCCATTAGCGATGAAGAAGAGAGAATCCAGTCAAAGCTTTCAGACCCTCACGCAATCGAAGCCGAAAAGTTCCAGTGCAGTTTATGCAACAAGACCTATTCAACTTTCTCTGGGTTGGCCAAACATAAGCAGCTGCACTGTGATGCCCAGTCTAGGAAATCGTTCAGTTGCAAGTACTGTGACAAGGAGTATGTCAGCCTGGGAGCGCTCAAGATGCACATCAGGACCCACACACTACCTTGTGTCTGCAAGATCTGTGGCAAGGCTTTCTCTAGACCCTGGCTACTTCAAGGACACATTAGAACTCACACTGGTAAGAGCAAGCGTTGCATTTTGCAGTTTCTTGTTGCTATAACATCAGGATGCCTTTCTGCTATTTTTCTCCACAGGTGAAATGAACAACACTGTTTCTTAACTAACCGTGAAATGTGTCCACAAAATTTCAAATGAATCATTAAAAGGCTAAATTCTCCCTCTTGCAGGGAGAGGGGGACGGTGGGAGGAGGGTTAACATGGTCTTGCAAATTCAGGCCAGATACTGGCATAAATCAGCATTGCTCTCTTGATAATTTTAGGATGGTTTAGCCCATTTCCAGTAGCTGAAGCTTTTGCTGTAAGGATTTTATGTTAACTTTCAGGCTTTGGAAATTGCTAACTTTGAGAAGGCTCCAGCTGACTCTGAAATCAGGCAGCAAAAACCAGGCAATGCTGCATGAGGGGCTGCTTTCTGACTCCTTAAGCAGCTGGCAAGTTTTGCATGCACTATCTCAAGTCCTTAAGAATGAGAAACACATCATCAGCAAAGTGGTTGGGTTTTTTCTCTTGAGGCAAAAACTGGATTTTAAGTATAACGCTGGGTGCAATGTAATATCTGTACATCTGTTTGCTGCTTTTCAGTCAAAGCCCTTGTTTCCCAGGAATTCACACAGCACTAAGAAGAAAATGTTCTATGCAAGTATTTGAAAATGTTGGGAGGAGCCCTGTCTAAAAGTACTGCATGCACCTGTAGATGCAGAAGGTGTCAGCAGCTTGTTTTCAGAGACTGCACTTAACAGCATATCCTCAATAGACTGAGGTTCTACAAAGACAGCCAGCAGTGCTGAAAGCTGCTGTATCTGTGGCCTGATTAACTTTTTATTAAACTTTTTTTTCCTTACAACAAGTCATTTCTGTTTGTTCATTTGTGTCTTAGAATAAAAGCAGATTTTACCTGTCCCAAACATGTACTTTTTTTTAAAGATTTATCCTATTTTCTCTTGATGTTTCCTTTGTAGGAGAGAAGCCGTTTTCCTGTCCTCACTGCAACAGGGCTTTTGCAGATAGATCCAATCTGAGGGCTCATCTGCAGACCCACTCAGATGTGAAGAAATACCAGTGCAAAAATTGCTCCAAAACTTTCTCCAGAATGTCTCTTCTGCACAAACATGAGGAATCTGGCTGCTGTGTAGCACATTGAGTCACGCAGTCAATGTTTACCTGGACTCGATGCATTTCTCCGCTCCTGTTCCAAATGATAAGTGGAAATCCAAAGTCATTTTCTCGCCTACTTTTCAGCCAAAAAAAAATAAAGAAACCAAAATACAAAGAAACCAAACACCACCAAACAAGCAAACAAATAAACTAGTGGAAGAACTTAGAATGTCAGTAGAAATGAGCTTTAAGTAGTTTCTGTTCTGCCATACATTTGCAATCTAAAGTGTGAATTCTGAAATAGGGGTAAAGACACCATGCATGACATTTCAAGTAGATCTAAAGGAAGAAACATTATCAGCTTTCTTTATAGATGAAGCCAAATGTAGGTCATCTTTTCTTGCTTAGAAAAGGCTTTAAAGTTAACAATACATTCCTGCCAAGCCATTTCAACCAAAGAAACAGTATTTTAAGTGGAAATTTTTATAAAAATACTACCCAAGTGAATTTTGCTAGACACCATTTATCTCAGGTGCCTTAAAAAGTATTCCAAGTTTACCTTAGTAAATGTTTAATATTATTCATTGCTGTGTTTTTTATTTTATTTTATTAGAAGCCAAAGCCTTCATTAATGACCCGAAATTCTTTAAAACTACATAACTAAAAGAGGGAAAACAGTATAAGAGAATGTACAAAAAAAATTAAAAGCCACAAATTAACTGCATGTGCCTTTAAAAAAAATTTTAAAAGATAATACTGTAGCTTCAAACATTCCTGGTGCATGCTTGACCATCTTTTAATATGGAATAGTTCCTCTAAACTTCATTTTTGTTTTAAAAAACGGGAATAAGTGCAAGAGAGGGGATCCACGAGAGTTTTACAATTATTTTTTTTAAATGCACAAAGGAAATGCAATATTTTCAGCTTTACCCCTCCAAGTGCCTTTTTTATTGATGATTTTGTAAAGTATGTGGACATAATGTAAATATTTTTATTTTTATATGATTGAATGTGTTATGAATGAAAGCAAATTGTTGCCCACAGCAGCATCTATAGATAACTTGAAGAAAGTGTGAAGTGAAATTGACATTGTTTTCTAGCCACTTTTTTACAATAAACATTTTTAAGTAAGATTTCTGTTGTTTGTTCTAATTAAAGAAGACAACTGTGTGTGTTCTTTGGAATATGGAGAAGTGTGAATGTCTCTACATGACCAAATGAAGATAAAAGTGAATTTCAGATATAAAGACTTACTCCACTAGTTCTAAACATTAGAAAGGAATATATATATATATATATTGCATTTTAAAAGATTTTCAACCATACAGTGTGTTTTTCTAAAGTTGCTGATTTAAAACACTTGCTTTTCTGCTACTTACAACACTATGACAACTTTGTGAAATATATTTTATCAAAAACATTTAAAAGCGCGCTTTTTTTGCATTTTAACAGATGAAAGGATGCTATTAGAGAGGCCTTATAGTACTTTGCCTGAGACTTGCACATCAGGGAATCTGGGCCTGATCCAAAGTTCATTAAAGTCAGTGGAGCCTTGCAGGGATTCAACAATGTTTGCATGATGCTCTTTTAAAGTAGTAGTCAAGTCATAGTATAATATACTTTATATGGCAATTTCAAGATGATTAAAGATGTTTTATTAAAATATATTACATATCAGAACTGTCAAGTGAATGCATAACAACAATACATCAGCTAACATATCACAGGAACAAAATTATTTTGTAATAAAAAATAGAAATCTTTTTTCTTGAGGTGATTTGACTAAGTACTCCAAGATCTGAACTACATAAAAACAGTACAACATCAACGAATCATGTCTCATCTTTACTGACTGGTGTGAAACAGCACCATTTTCGACTTTTAGCAAAGTATAAACCTAGAGAACAGACAAGCACCAGTTGGCATCCAGTCTAAAGACCACTATGTCTACACCAGGGTACCAACCAGGACAAGTAATAGCAAAAATAAGATTCCAACAATTTACCGAGGGTGTTACTGATATATGAATACAAGGTGAACAATTCTTGAAAAAGAGTGTGTTTTAGGAAAATAATGCAATAGATCATACATGCCTTCTGTCTCCTCCAGACAAGTCCTGGGGGAGGGCTTCAGCAGGACTGCACTGGAGTAATGCAGGCAACAGGCAGAAGTTTTGCACATTTTCTCCACAGAAAGCATGATACTGAAAAATGAAGCCCAAATGAAGCTCTCATATTCCCCAAGTATCTTCTGACAAAATCTCAAAGTTATAACAATGATTCTCTACGAGCTGCTAGATTTTTTTTTCAGGAAATAGCTGGAGAGTTCAAGAAAGATAGGGTTAGTGGGAATTTGTGTGGTAACATTTCAAAATGAACACATGAATGCATCAAATACCCTTGAAAAGTTTTGTGTGGTTACTCTATTGATTTGCACTTCCATGTCATTCGCTTTGAAGTTCGTAGGCTCCAGCAGCTCTTTGTGCAGCTCCTTCTTCCCAGAGCAAAGCTTACTGGAGTATGAGCAAAGCTCTGGCAGTCAACAGCTGTTTGTACTGTTCTAGGTTTGCTCTCCTGTGTTGTGCCACAAAGGCTTTTCCATTGTTTTAATTCACACTTTAAATTCTCTACACCCTTAGTAAATTAAATAACATAAGAGCTTGACTTCTTGAGTGAATGGAAATGCTACTGCTGACCTCAAGGGAAATCAGATGAAAACTTCATCAAAATACAGTATGCTAAGCCAAACACAAGTGGAACTGGTCTGATTTGGAGATGACAATTAAGATATGCTACTTTGCATGCCTGTAACACCTGTACTCATAAAACACAAAGATGGGAAAGACTAGAAGCTCTTTTGGCTCATCTCTGTAATTGAAACAGAGCACTCTATCACAGATCCTTAGCTCTCTGTCCAGTTGCAGCATAAACTTCCCAAGCAGCTAAATTTCTCTGCTTTTCCTGTGTAACTGCTTTCTATTCCCTGTCAAGACATTTCTGTAAAACGTATTCCATTAATAATTTTACCTCATTACCTTAGAAATGCCCTTCTGCACCTGCACAAGCTATTTATCAATGTAAATTGAATTCTGTTCTGAGCTGCTGGTTGATGACTCCTATGACTTTCTCAACACATGATGGAAAAGTTCCCTCCATGGTCACGCTACCCATTGAATCTCTTTGGCCATTGCAACATTTCTTACAACATGCCTCTTATTCTATATCCAAATAATCTTTTTAAACATTTAAAGTCTTTCTTAGGAAAACATGGTGCCTGTACTCTGAATATCCTCACTGCTCTTTTCTGAATTTGGTTACCTTTTTTTCTTTCTCTCTCTCTCTTCTTTTTTTTTTTTTTTTTTTTTTTTTTAACAGAATGAGGTCCAGATCCTTCCTGTAGAATGTTCTATCAATACACTTTCAATGTTCTTTCAGTGGGCAGAGAAGAGCGGAGCCACCTCTGGTGGCTAATTTACAAATTAAATATATGAATTTCTCAAGGCTGAAGGCAATAATTGATTCACTTTGGTTTCCATGTCTCTCTTCCCTTGCTTCTGTTTGGGCATGCTTTTCACTTCAGAGGCTGCAGAATGAAGGAAGATGTGCATGAAATAAAGACAGAACAAAGTACACTTCTAGGCTCAAAACACTGCAATTATCCTACCATGCAATGCAGTTAGGAAAAGCATGTTATACACTCACCAAAGGGTTAAAAGATGTGCCTCTCATATTAAGGCACCATGAAATCCTTTTTCTGTATTTTGCTCTGTTATTTGGATTATTATAGTTCCTGTTGTCATTAAGCAAACTCAGGGCCTATAACTCTAAGCTCTGTAAAATCATATAAAAATGAAGCACCATAAAGATCCCATAATTTAAATTAAAAAGAAAACAATGGGAAACCTGTTAATTTAATTCTGATGTCTTGTGCTACAGCTGATTTCCTCTGCCACAAAATAAATCAATATTTAATTTGAAAACGTATTTTTAATTTTGAATAAGATATTTTCAGTTATGAGTATTACTGCTGTGGAAATAATGGGTTTTACTAGCTGTCCCAAGTGTTTGGTTTTGCTTCTTTAAAGTAGGTGTTCTAACAGATTATATGAATTATAACTCTGGTTCACAGAAATATGAGGAGTGGAAAGTGAGAAGTACACTCCAACATGCATATATTGTAGTATCAAATGATAGCTACAAGAAATGAGAACAGATTGTTCAAGTGAACCACAGATCATGGAATGATTGAGGTGGGAAGGCACCTCTGCATATTGACCAGTCCAGCCCCCCTGCTCAAAGTAGGGTCAGGAGAGCAGTTTACCCAAAACTGTGTTCAGATGGGGTTTTGATATCTCAAAGAATGGAGACTCCATGACCTCTCTGGGCAACCTGTGCCAGTGGTCAGTCACAGTATAAAAGGGTTTTTTCTTTCATTTACATGGAATTTCCTTTATTTCAGATGGTATGCACTGCCTCTTGTCCTGTCACTGGGCAACACTAAGATTCTGACAGTATTCTTCACTCTCTTGCATCAGGGATTTATACACATTAATAAGATCTTCCTTGAGCTTTTTCTTTTCAGGATGTCTCGATGACTCCAATATGAAAAATGCTCCAATGTCTTAATTACCTTTGTGGTCCTTCACTGGGCTCTGGGATTCTCATGTCAGCCTTGTACTGGTGACCCCAGAACTGGACATAGTGCCGCAGATGGGCTTCACCAGTGCTGACCAGAGGTGGAAATACCATTCAGTTTCTGATGGGAGGCTGACAGGATGCATAAAGTCTGTGGGAACAGCCATAGCAGTAGAAAAGAAACAAAAATGATGCTTGCATTCTCTGTTGCTTCTTCCCAAAAATTTCCATTCATTCTAAATACATACAAAGTCCTCAGGAACCTTGAAGGTTGTGGAGTGTGGGACTGTGTTTTCCAGGGGCAGCAAGAGTTGCTGTGTCCTGTTGCTGACTGCAGCATAAGGGTGCCTCAGCCAAACCAGACTAGAGATTTTTTAAAAAATAATTAACAGGTGCACAATGGTGCTGGTTTTACATGTTTGGCAGTTTGGCCACCTTGTTCCTTTTCACTTACCTTTCCAATACTTCAAGGATGCCATCCAAACCAATGTTTGTTTCTTCTTCTGATTCACTCACCATTTTGGGTACAAAAACATAAGTATGAGCTCATTCATGACCCTCCTTCTTTTGTTGTTCCCACATCTCTGCAAGACAAAAGCTATGCAACAGTTGGTTTCTGTTACATGTCACCGCTGTCCCTTTTACCTGGTATTGAATATTCCCATCTCTTGTTTGTGTACCTCTCTGTTCCCTCTTGTCCATTAAGTAGCTGCGAGAATGAAGATCACAGGCAGCCCTTGCTAACACGGAATAAAAGACCTTTTATATCTTTCAGTTCTACAATCATATTTTTAATTTGTTTTGTCAAAAGAAGACATGGAAAACGGAAATCACATGAACACCAGCACTAATTCAAGTTTCCAATATTTTTAGTAGCCTTCACTCTGTAAACTTGGAAGAGCAACTGAGGTACATGCAGATATTCACACTTCTGTTTTCACAGAAATAGACATAGAGCTGCACATTCAAACATGCAAATCCTTTCACTGCAGCCCTGGCTTGGGGGATCTACTTCAGAAAATCCCTCAGAGAGGTCCTTCATTTTATTGCTAGAGCACCCCTCAACTAAAAAAATGGATTTAAATGCAAACACAAGGGTGCTGTCTAGCAGGACAAAGTCAAAGGAGGGTGTTCTTCAAGCTGTTTGTCCATCCACTCAGCATAGCAATGATTGAGAATGCCACACATTCTGGACCAGAATACTTTCCCAGAAGTTTATCTTTATATTACTTATCCTATAAAACAGAGCCTTTTGCCTAATCAAAGGAGACTACAGAAAACCATTCTTCACTTTGCAAAGGCCCTGTATTCTCCTTACCTCTCATGTTTTAGCCCATTCTGTTGCTTTCCCTGCCTTATAAAGGAATCATCTCCTTCCCAGATGTGGCTGAGTCAAGGGGTCAGAGTCAGACGATCACGGATCTTTTAATACCAGAGAGATGTGGGCATTGCCGTGGCCTCTAAGCAGCCCAAGATGTGAGTATGAACAACAAATACATGCTCCATGCTGGGCCATCAAATGGCAGCAGCCCCTGACCATCACCTCTCCACATCTTTTCAAAGACATGACCTGGGAATGCAGGAGTTTGGTCTGACAGATCCCTCTCAGAGAAGTGTCTATGTCTCACTGAGTCCTGTGGGCTCCCAGTCCAAGCTCAGAACATCAGAGTACCATCAGACATCTGCTAAGTCAGTAATAAGAAGCAGTTAAAGTATAAAGTTGCACTGCAATTAGCTCAGATTCTGCACATGTCCCTAAACCAAAGAAAATTCCTTTGAATGTAACCTGCCCTCTCATGTGGGCTGGCAGATCATCCACAGCTGACAATGAATAAAGAGTCAGAAGAATGAAAACTGACAGTTATTAAGTAACTCCAGTAAAAACTGAAGAAAAACAATCAGCAAATCAAAGTAATAATATTATGCATAAAAGACTAATAAAAATCCTCCCATCTCAGTAAAAGCTTCATTGTATTTGGCATTACATCATTAATTTTTTACATTTTTAAGCATTATAAAAAGATATTTTGCAAGACAGTTCACCAAGATTTACAGCAAAGTATTCACTATTCATCTGTAATACATGAAACCAGGCCAGGTTGTTATGTCCTGAGGAAATTTAAAAAATAATCATGTGACTCGTGATGGACATTTCACGGTGTTTGTAAAAGAGCTTGGCATCTCAACCCAGATCCTAACTAGTTCTGACTGGACAAAGTCAAAAATAGTCAGAGTTTTTTGACATGTCTCACTTACTGACAGAAAAATAATTTTTTATTTGGAAAATTACTTTCTGCTTCTAGGTAGTTTCAAGAAATTGTTCCACACGTTTTATCTGTCCCCACTTTTCCAACTATTGGCAAAAAAACCTAGTTGCAAATGCTGATGCTTTTATTTGCCAGCGACCTTTTCTCAGAGGTTTGAAAGTCATAGATGTAGTTTGGTCATCACAGCAGATGACTGAGATCTGCTGCCGAATATTTGAACCCAAATGCTTTGTCAGTTCACAGACAAATATGTCAGCTTGTCACACTGGCAGGACAACAGCAGTTCTGGGAACAAAAATAAGAAAAAAAAGGTCCCAGGGACTGTTGAAATGTCAGCCTTCAATAGGAGGACATGGTAGTTAATAGATGTTTACAAGCAGTAAATATCAATAACAAATAACCTTCCAGGTCACTAAGGAGAAACTCAAAAATTCAGCACTGCTTAGCTTTCAGAAGAAATTTTGACTCCAGTTAAGACTGATCTGATAAATCAGGTGTCTCATCATTGCTCTTATTGCCACAAAATATAGTCAGAACAAAGGCCGTAGTAGATTTTTTTTAATTACACATGTAGAAACTATTAATAACAGGAACATCCAAAATCGTGATAATATATATATATTTATATCTATA